>CM069863.1:100439522-100482022 GCA_036172795.1 Pelodytes ibericus
CACACACACATCCAGTCAGACACATATACACACAAACACATCCAGTCAAACACATACACACAAACACATCTAGACACATATATACACACAAACACATCTAGACACATATATATACACAAACACATCTAGACACATATATATACACACAAACACATCTAGACACATATATATACACACACATACACAACCAGTCAGACACATATATACACACAAACACATCCAGTCAGACACCAATATACACACAAACACATCCAGTCAGACACACATATACACACACACACAAACACATCCAGTCAGAGACATATATACACACACACACACACACAAACACATCCAGTCAGAGACATATATACACACACACACACACACACACACACAAACACATCCAGTCAGAGACATATATACACACACAAACACATCCAGTCACACACATATATACAAACACATACAAGGCAGCAGGTTGTTTTTTTTTGTTTTGTTTTTTAAAGTCAGACACATATATATATATATATATATATATATACACACACACACACACACACACATCCAGTCACACACATATATACACACACACACAAGGCAGCAGGGTTATTTTTTTTTTAGGAAAAAAAAAAGCTCACATATCAATGTCCCCTCTCCCTGCTATAACACATCAATGGAGGGGGGGGGGGGGGATGGGTGCGCGCGTTCCAGCCTCAATGCAGGGGGGGGGGGGCGCGAATTCAAGCCCAGTGGCAGAGAGCAGCTTTGCTTTCCTGCCGAGCTCCCCGGTGATCAGAACTATATCGGTGCGCGAGGGGGCAGAGCAGGAAGTCTGTGCAGCCGGTGTACTCACTCTGCTCCCTCGCGTACCGCTAGATTAAAGAGAAGAGAAAAACCTATCCTACTGCCAAGGCACCATGCGGGGCTCACGATACCCGGGCGCCAGGTCTGATTTCCTGGTCCCCATGGCGACCTGGCGCCCAGGGTTTGTCGAGCCCCGAGTTAAAGGGCAATTGTATTTTATTTAACTCTTGCTTTCTAGAAGCAAGGAAGACCTCTGCTTGTCTGATTGGGGTCTGAATGTTCCAGGGATCTCTCTCGGTTAATGCAGTGAGAGGCCATTCTGCCTAATTTACACACCTCCTAATTTCCTAATCTCACCTTGTCACAAAGTGAATGCTGAGAGCCACTGTGACTGGGGTTCTTTGGGGGCCCTTGGGGCTCCTAGCCACTTCTATATATTTCAATGTCCTAGGTTTCACTAGCACTGGAAGGGGTTATAGCATTCACAAAGGACACATCACTGCCCTGCTTCCTGCCAGCTCAAAAGTGGCCTCACCTGAGAGTGGGGACCCCGCTGCTAGTCCTGCAGCAGGGTCCAAACACAGCTCAAACGCAAGGGCGGTAGGGGGTTGGCGAGAGGATCACGTTGGTCCTAGTACGCCATTGTGGAAAGCTCAACCATGGTTTCCTGATCTCCTGATTACCCGCAAATACGAAGACTGCACCATGGTCGTCCTGAGTTGTTTTTGGTTCTTCATCAACCTCACGATCCTGTGTTGTCATCCTCTCTGGCCAGATGGGTGAAATGGGTTCAGGAGGCTGGAGTGGATGTGTCTATGTTTTGCCATCATTCATCGAGAGGAGCGATGGCGTCAAGAGTGGTTCTTCTGGGCTGTCGGTTGGAAGACATTCTTAAAGTGGCAGATTGGTCCAGAGAATGGACATTTCGGGAATTTTATTTCCGCAGATACTCATTTTGCCGTTTCTGTATTATTGGTTAATCAGCTTTGAAATTGCATAATATGAGCCTCCGTGTCTTTATGAATTCTAAGATTTTGTTAAGTCATGACGTAAAGTCATGATTCATACACTGAGGCAACTATTATTCCCATCCCTATTTCTGCACCCTTCCCATTATTTAATTTACTATTAACCGTCATTAAGTGTGGTGACTTTATGTGTACATATTATGTATTTTATGTGTTCTTAGACATTGACATACGTTACTTTATAGATGATGCGAACCTTGATTCTGATTCAAACATCATTCACAAATGTTTTTTCTATCTTTCCCTTCCCTCTTTTTGTTTTAGCCTGAACTTTTGGTTGGATTACGGAGTGGATGAGGACTATTTGCGTTTGTTGCTGTTATATATATATATATTTTTTTTCTTCTTTTCTTGGAAGTTTCTGGAAATTGGTTGCCAAAGAAAAAGGAAGAGGGGGGGATTATATCCTGGATTTTTATTGGTCTATTTTTTCTTATATCAGTTTATGCTGCTGAGGGATAATAAACAAAGAGTAAGCATAATACTCTCCTCAGTGTCTTTATGGCATGACAACAAAATCTTAGAATTTTTTCACATAAGCAACACAGAAAATCTACACATAACAATAAATGAAATAATGATTAGACTTGGCAGCGGTGTCAAAATATTCAATATTTTATATGATTTTACTATCAAAATTTAAAGGTATAGATCTTCAAATTTAATTCCATTACAAGCAATTCACATTTGCAAATATATCTACATAGGTTAAAAACCTCTTACTGGACCAATGTTAATAATGCAATCTGAAAGTGGAGCAGACATCGTGTAAATTAAAAGTTTGAAAACGTTACCACTGATCGAGAATGATGGTGTCCTCATTGCTTGTATACATCATACCTTAATGATGCCCCAGGCAGATAAGGCGGTGTGCACACAGCCAGGTACATCCCCTTGCAGTTTGATGGAGCTGTCCGAGTTTTGAATATCCCACTTTCCATTCAGACTGAAGACTTTTAAGGTTGCATTACTTGAGTCAGGGGTCCCAGAGCTGAGCTGTACAATTCCAATAACCAGCCACCATCTGATACAGCTTAGCAACAACGTCCATCCGCTAGTCACGGATGCAAGGGAAGTTAGGAGATCATGATGTACACACAACTTATCAGCCTTACACATTGCAAAACTCCAGTGCATTGTGATAGCAGACCCAAGTGTGCTGTGCAAGGCGAACAGAACAAGTCTGTTACACACCCTCACTAGCAGTCGGACACCTTCGGCCACACACCACTGAGATATTACTCGCTTATCTTTCAGGTGTTATATGCACTTCCTCATCCCACAGTGTCATTTGTGTCACATGCAGGGTTTATCTGTGAGACAAGGCGTTAGCGCTCACCCCGATGCACGGTCTGATTGGGTCACCTTACGGAGCCATGGACCAATCAGCTCATACATTCACGCCTACCCCCAATGCATGGTCTGATTGGTCTGTTCGGGGTCAGCGCGCGCCTACAGTGGTGGTACTGAACGTCTGCCCTTCACCCTCACGGCTGTCATTCTCGCCAGACGGGCTTGCTTGTCTGCCTGCTAATGCTTGTCCTCGGATGGAAACAACATCTCACACCATGCCACGCTCTATTTACTGTGACAGAAATTAACCACGTTTCCTTCTCTCTGCAGAGCATCACTCCCTAACCTCCCTTCTGCAAATCATCACTCCTAAACCACCTCTAATCCATGATGGATTATCCATCCTGCAGAGTATCACTCCCTATACACCTCTCCTAAACTTTGCAGAGTATCACTCCCTAACCTCTACAACCCCCTGCAGAGTATCACTCCCTAACCTCTACAACCCCCTGCAGAGCATCACTCTCTAACAGAGCCGCCATCAGAAATTTCCGAGCCCCTTATAGAGAAAAATTTCTACACCCTCCCCACAGGCTCTTCCCTACATCTCCCTCTCGCCCCCTACCCTCCCATAGTAATTTTATCCAGGTCTTTGTATATCATGCCAATGATTTAAATACTCCCCAGGACATGCCCGATCACCCGCATTGCACACCCAGGACTATCCGCTGCCCACTTTGACATGCCCCATTACCTGCATTGCACATCCAAGACTTATCCCATTAATATGCCACAGCCAATTTTTCCATTAATATGCCACAGTCAGATTGCCCATTAATATGCCACTTTTAGTTTGCCCATTAATATGCCACACCCAGTTTGCACATTAACATGTCATAGCCAGTTTGCTCATTAATATGCCAATATTTTCTCATTAATATGCCACTTTTCACATTAATACAGGATGTTCTATGCCGTCCTACTAGCACTCTAGGCACTAAAAAGTAGGACGGCATAGAATGTCCTACAAGCGGGAAGGGGTTAATTAATTATTGGTCTCTTTATTATTTCACCAGCATTGTTTATATATATATATATATATATATATATATATGTCATGTTTTCACCAACCGTGTTTGATTTATTGTATTTTTCACTTTATACAGTTCACAGTTTTTTCACAAGATTTATTTTTCCCCTTTGTATGTCTATTGCAGTGGTTCCCGACCTTTTTCCACTTGTGTATCCCTACCTCTTTCAAACTCATTTCATTAAATTGTACCCCTTGTTTAGTTGACGTCTCTATTACCAGTGATTCAAAGTTAACATTTACATAGTTGCCAACTGTCCCGTTTTTTGCCAGGACAGTCACAGCAAGTTGGAAACTGTCCTGGAGAAATAACACTACCATGGGGGACACCAAGTCACGCGACATCACTTGACCACGTGCAGAACTGTGTGAGCAGCCGCCCACATGCGCTTGCACCACTTAGCCCTGTTATATGCGCCTGGTAGCAGCTCTAGACAAATAGGCATTCAGCAACAGTTGGTATTGCGTGGGTGACATGACCTCGTTGCGCAACATCATATGTCGCAGGACTGTGTGAGCTGCCGCTCATACAGTCTTGATCGCGACCTTTGTCACATGTCTGGGAGCTCCAAGTCTGCCAACATTATTACCAGTTTTGTTGGCAGGGGACTGCCTTTTATTGTTGTCTAGGTTACCCTGTGCTCCCTATCCCTTCCCTTGGGGGTGGTTGTGTACCCCTCCCTATCCTTTATCAAATAATATATTTCTCTCCTCACCTCTCTTTGGACTCCCATACATCTTTGTCTGCCTTTATCATTGTTTTTTGGCCACTGCACATGTCTAAGTCAGGTCACGTCAATTTGTCAAAGCCTCACAATTTTCTCGCTTTTTACCATCACATGACGTTCGTTTGCGAGTGTGCAAGGTGACTACTAGATGGAGAGCCTGCTACTATTCAGACAGCACCTGCAAGCAGTAATTATCTTGAACTGCTCCTACACTCCCAAAATTGACCTATAGTACTACCAGCGACATCTAGGCCCGACTATACTGCCAATTCAAAATGTTTTTGCACCATTGTAAAATGGAACCCTCTGAGGAAGCCTGACAACAAAACGCATCAGGGCTCCAGTTTTTACCAACAAAGTTCTACTATAACATTCTACCCTGTGTAACCTTTACGTGTATAAGTGTTTTTATTATTTGTGTTTATACATTGATTAAAATGAAACAGTATACTTTTTACCACACTATACAGTCTTCTTTCTCATTGCTTTTACCACTTTTTATCCATTTGTATTTTATTTTTATTTAGAAAGTGTTGAGATTTCTCTAATTTTCAAGTAAGTCCTGGGGACCCAGTCCAGAATGCAGTTACACAGAGTTACACATTTAACAGTAGATTAAAAATAAATACATATATTTAAACAAGTTGGAAGGTGAACATACAGGGTAAATTATTATTGATACAAAGAAGGAACACCATGTACAGTATACAAAGGAGTTTGTAAACTAATAACAAGTACAATCTGTTTTGAGGATTTGGGAGACACTTATTTTCAGGGATTTTAGACTAGATGCTGATTTGGCAGAAACAGGAAGGCTATTCCACATATGATGAGCTCTGAAAGAGAACGCACCTCGACCCGCTCATCTGTCCATATAATCATTTATTTTCTGGTTTAAATACAATCCAGTGTGTTAAGGTCTCAGACCCCTTTTGTAAAACACCCAGACAAAGAGTCCAAAAGGCTTATGATTAAGCGCTAAATAGCGCGAAACGCGTCAAGCAATTCAAGACTACTTCTTTGCCACTTCTTGCCCACTTATTTGCTGTGCTGTACTACCTTTCTTTTGGAAAATAAATACCTACCTTTTTCACCGCATTCATCGACTCCTGGAGTGCCATTTCTACGTATCTTTCTGTTTGTGACTTTGATGGTGCGGATCAGGCACCTGTAGAGGCACCGGAGCCGTGGTCGGAGGATTTAGCAGATTCCAAATACCTCATCTTCTATTTTGTAAAGAGTCCATTATGCTTCCTGAAATGGAGGAATCTCCCTCAGAGATGATCAACTCTATGGAATTACATTCTGAATACAACTCTCCAGGTGCGTAACCCAAGCTAACCAGTCTTCTATGGGTCTTGTGTTATCTAATATCGCATCCTCCAAATCCACAGCTGTTAGGACTGCCCAGGGCCCTCAGCCACACAATTGCTTACCCCCTCTGGATAATTTAATCCCAGCAGACAAACCTGGTCACACAATACCTCCAAAATTTGGACATAATACTACCTGCCATTGATGATGTGTCCAACCATGTAAAAGAGACGTTTACCGGACACTATCAGTAAGAAAGTTAAAAAAAAAAAAAAGCTAGAACCTTTTATGATTCTGACTCAAGAGTCTATATCAGAGGAGGTTTCTGATAAAGTGGAAGATTCCAACACCTATGATATTTCAGATGACTTTACACTTCAGGAAAACCCTACTGTGATTTAAAAAAAAACTCAGGCTACTGTCACAAAACCTGACAAGCCTACTTTGCTTGATACCCTGAGTGAACTACTTTTTGACCCCGATGACTGGTTTCCTGTGGACCACTTTGCAAAATACCTGTCTATGCAGGTACACACGAACCTAGATAAGGCCAGGAAAAACAAGCTCAGGGCTTTGAACTTGAGTGTAGTATCCCTGAAATAGGCCCTAAAATTGGTAAATTCCTGAGCAAAACTGGCTGGATCGATTCAAAGGTTATATCTGAACCTGGCCTGCAGACTAAGGAACTTCTATTCAGGGACAACTTTGTGAAGGCGTTAGGCTCCTTTGTGCACACCTTTACAGCACTCGATTAGGTGCAGTATAACATGAAGAAGGTGTTCATCCCCAAGATTTTTGGTGGGGCAGGCAGATCTAGAGGCCATTTAGCCATCCAAATCTCCAGAAGTCTGTTCCATGGATCCAGAGACCCCGTCCACTTGAATCCGGTTTTCTAAGAGTCCAAGTCAGTGGCTCCCACCTTCCTTTCCCAGATATGTAACTATGTAAGAGGCTGCCCATGTCAAAGCTGTGGATCGAGAGGTACATACCAACAGACATACTTAAGGGTCAGTATTTTGTTCACCCTTTTTTACCTGTAAAGATCGGGGGCATACTTTGAGTCTTCTACAAAACCTGGCAACCTGACATCAGATTCATGGGTCCTGCAAACAATATTGGGTTACCGCATAGAATTTCTGTCTTTACCAGTCCAATCTTCCATAATACCCGTTTTTAAGAACATGCTGGTCAGCACGTTTTATCACTCAGACAAAGGGGCCATTGTCCCCATTTCCACTCATTCCCCAGGGTTCCCCAGCAACCTGTACTTAGTCCCCAAGAAGGGTGGCGGAATACACCCAGTGATCAACCTGCACCAGCTGAAACCCTTTGTGGCATACCAGAATTTCAAGACGGAGGGTAAACACTGCATACAAGATCTACTCCATCTTGGAGATTAGATGGTCAAACTAGAAATGTGGGATGTCTACTTAACAGTCCCCATTGCGGAAAAACATCAGGATTAGGTGCAACTCATGTGGGGAATGCAGAAATGGAGCTTCACATGTCTACCATTCGGCCTCTCATCAGCCCCATGATGCTTCACAAAACTCCTGAAACCAGTGGTTGGTTAATTGTGCATGAAAGGCATATGTCTCATTATCTATTTAGACAACTTGAGCACGTCACAAGACAAATACACTCTGGACCTGCATCTGTCATGGACCATGACTATATTTTAAGAAATCTTGGTTTCCTGATCAATTGGGACAAGTCTATCCTCATACCATCTCAACCATTGTAATTTCAAGGCTTTACCATAGATTTGGTCCACGGGTCCCTACACTTTCCTACGGACAAGATAAAGTCCATCAACAAAGAAATAAGAAGAGTTCTGGCACGCCTTTGATCATCATTCGTCAACGAGCTCCAGTGATAGGACTCCTATACACTTCTCCTCCATTATCAGGCCCTACAACGATTGAAGACTCATTCTCTCCATCAAGGACTCATGATCATTCTATACTGGTAGAATGCAAAGCAGCAAAGGAACTTTCCTGGTGGCTCCTACATATCGACACTTGGAATGGCAGGAAGATTTTTAGCACTACTCCAGATCTCATTGGAATTGGATGCAAGCTTGGTTAGTTTGAGTACCCATTGCGGCGATATCTACACCGCTCGGCAATGGTCTAGTCTAGAAGAGGGCTACACATTTAAGTGACTGGAGCAGATAGCCAGTGACTTTGCAGTTTTGTACCCTCCTGTTGCATATGGAGAACATATCACCAGTGTGGTACAGCAATCACCTCAGTGGTACGAAGTCTCAGACTGTGCCTATCCCACAACCTCTCAATTCAAGCGGTACTCATTCAGGGAATGTCCAACATGGAAGCGGCCTGGAATTAAAAATCTCAGGGATACCAGCGATTGGCACCTACATCAGGATGTCAGATACTGGATCTCTGGAGTTAGACCTTTTTGTGGCTGAACACCCAACATCATTGATTCGTCAGTTGGAAACAAATGCTTTTCTTCCAACTTACCCCCATATAGACATCACGCTTTTCCACCATTTTGCCTGATACCTCGCACATTGGTACATCTGCATCATTACAACACAACCTTAGTGCTGATTACTCTGTTGTAATACACTCCAACCTTGTTTTCCCATGCTAATGGAGATGTTAATGGACGTCCCACGCCTCCTCCCATCAATTATGGACCTCTTAAGAGATCCATAAGCCTGGCTTATTGTTCAATTAACATATTTAGGTCAGCTATCTCCACTAGTCATTTTGTGTTCAATGGTTTCAGGGCCGCCACCAGGAATTTCAAGGCCCCTTACTGAACAAATTTTCTGGGCCCCCCCACCCCGGACAATATCTCCCACCCACCCCACCTACCCTCACAAGCATGTTATCCCGGTCTAATGTAATATGCAGGGTGGTTGTGAGCAGTTGGTCAATATGCCAGTATTTTGCCCCTCAATATGCCATTCTTTTGCCATTTAACATGCCAGGATTTCCCCCTCAATATGCCATTATTTTCCCATTTAATATGCCAGGATTTCCTCCCTCAATAAGCCAGTATTTTTCCCCTCAATAGGCCATTATTTTGCCAATTAATATGCCAGGATTTTATGCATTAATATGCCAGTATTTTGCCAATTAATATGCCAGGATTTTTCTCCTCAATATGCCAGGATTTTGCCAATTAATATACCAGGATTTTGGCCCTCAATATGCCAGAATTTTGCCCCTCAATATGCCATTCTTTTCCCATTGAATATGCCAGTATTTTTCCCATCAATGTGCCAATTAATATGCCAGTATTTTGCCCCTCAATATTCCATGATTTTGCCAATTAATATGCCAGTATTTTGCTAATTAATATGCCAGGATTTTGTCCCTCAGTATGTTCGATATGCACCACCCTCCTCCCCCCTTCCCCAGTACTTGCTGCTGTCTCCCGGTGCTCTGCAGGTCCGTGGCTGTGGGGGGAAGCATTCTGCGCTTCAATAAAGTTTGTTTTAAAAAAAAATGTGACCTGAGAAACTCTGAGAGTGCAGAACGCTTCCCTCACAGCCGCGGACCAGCTTAACAGAGGGGGTGGATTGGATTTTTTCCTGGTGTGACCTGGGCCCGGGACACCAGTATCGCCCGTCACCCCCTGATGGCGGGCCTGAATGGTTTTCCAGCAGATAAACAACCTTTGGTTTGAAGCTTAAGAGGTATCAGACTAGTTAAACCCCCCCATTCAACAGTATTCATCACTACAGGATGTCAGTCTTGTGCATCACTTACTGGAACACTGACCCTATACTTTCAACAGTTATCAGCGAAACTGGTCATATTTTGCCGACTTATTTCATGTAAGAGGGTCTCGAATGTTACAGCACTTAATGTCTCAAAACACACTTCTATTTGGTTAGTCTTTTAACCTTCCTTTCCTCATCATCCACAATTGTGCCAGTTTCATGCGTCAAGGAGTATGAATCTAAGACTTCTATCTTTAGGACTGCATCATGGCTGGAGCTGTTCCTTGCCATACGTAGACCCCATCACCCGGTATCTACGTCCCCATTGGCCAGATGGGTCAAATGGATTCTGCATGAGTCATGTGTGGACACTTCACTTTTCGAACCACACTAGAGGGGCCATGGCATCCAAAGCATGGGTTAACATTTGGAATACCTATTCAAAGCAGCTAATTGGTTGAGAGTATCTACTTAGTTTAGACCAAGAACCCACTTTACCTCTAATGTTATGGATTACCTTTCAACTAACGTAATAGGAGCTTCCATCTATTTATAAATGATCAGATTTAACTATTTTTTTAAGTCACAATTTATTAAGACACAGAGATGAGTATTAGTCCTACCGTTATATTATACTGTTATTTCAATCTTTTCACCCCGTTATTTATCTATTGATACTTATTTATATTGATTTCATTAATTTGTTTTATTTATTTTTTCTGCATTTATACAATTTCAGAACTCTTTATTGCTTGGCCTACCTTGAAGTTTTATTTACAGACATGTGTATCATCATATGTATTTTCTTTCTTTAGCTTTATTTCAGTGTGCATATGTTGATATACATCTGGAATACAGAGCATAATTATGTCTGTTCTATATGGATATAACTAATATTTTTACTTTATCGCTCTTCATTGTATAGTTCAACTTAAACGCTTATATATTTTTCATCCTGTTAAGAAAATGGCATTGTAGCATCGAAGGAGCAGGAGTCTATTCTATGGATACATGCAACTATTTATGGGAGGGTAGGGGCTTACACTGGGTCTGTTATGATTGGTTCAAATTTCCACTATTATAAGTTTTCCATATTATATTTCTGCTAAGGAAAATAAAGATAAGCATAATATTGTCCCATTGTCTTTTGAAATCATGACTTTACATCATAACTATATTAAAATCTGGTAATTACGCTGTGGAACCAAAACCTATAATTCTATTATGTTTATACAATTGTTGCCATCTATAACCCCTTAAGGACCAGCCCTTTTAAACATTTTTGGTCATTCTGGACAATGGCTATTTTAATATTTCTGCTGTAATTTTCTAATTTGTCATTTGATATACCTTCACAAATTATATCGGGACAGGAAGGGCTTCCTTTAGATACCATTATTTTAATCAGTATATAATGTACTTGAATAAAATATTTAAAAATATGGTGAAAAATTGGAACAAAAAAAAAACCCGATTTATTTGAAATACTTACCTACACACATTAATGAAAAAACCTGCTAAATTGATTCTGCTGTTTCTCCTGAGTTTATAATTTCCCCATGTTTAGTAATTATTTTGCACGTTAAACGGTAAGTACAATTAGCACATTGTTATTTCAAAACGTTTTTCTCCAAAGTTAGCAACAGTGACATTGGAACACTGATATCTATCATGAATCCTTTAATCACCCCACACGTGTACATTTTTCAAAAGTAGACAACCCATAGTATTGCATGGCTTGCAATGTGTGTTCAGCAACCCGAGTACAGCGATACCACCCCAGCACTTTTTTTTTATTGTTGCTCAATGCCTTTACATAGAATCAATGTAACAACTCCAAAAGAGCAAGGAAAGCAAACTTCTTTTTCTTCTTCTGCTTTTTGATGCATGCATGGCATGACAGTTGTCAAGAATTGGTTAAGAGAATGAGAACAGAAGCTAGTTTATTTTGTTTATAGGTCTGTATTTGACTCCAACAAAGCAGCCTTACCGTTTACTTGGCAACCCACATTTTCTTTTTAGACTTGACTAAGCAAAGATTAGCCATTTGGTCTTATTGATTCAGCTCTCAAGATTTCACATGCACTTATTGCAAACTCAGGATACTGCCATCCTTCACGTTTCCATTTTTTCCAAACTACAGGAGTCCATAAATTCTCTACCTTTAGGAGGCACTATCTTTCTGTGGTTCATCCCAATAGAAAGGAACATAGAATACAGTTGATTCAAAACCTTCTATTTTGTGGCATTTGGCGGTTACATATGTCTAACAATCACTATATATTTATTTCTGAACATGAACAACTGATCATGCACATGTGATCATGTTATTTTATGCACCCTATTGTTGGATTCCTATTGTGATAGGCTGGCATAAGACTGATTAATCTACTGTACCTGTTAAAAACATTGATAGTCCCATAACACAGCAAGCTACAGGCAAATCTGCTAATTTACAGTTAATGTAGTGCTAAGTCCACATGCAATTTAAAGAGACACCCCTGCAAAAAAATGAAAAGGGTTTTTTTTTTATTTTGCATTGTTGATTTCAGATGTCTTTTTATGCAATATTTTACTAAACAAGTGTGACTGGGCACTGCCATTTTGTGAAAGTGTTTTTGGGTGCAGTGACTTTACAGCACTAGTCTCTCAAGCCAATCTCTGTGTTGGAAGGCAGGTTAAAAAAATAAAAAGTTGTACACGGCCACCTGGTCTTGCCCACTATGATACACAGGAGTGTATCTTATGACATGTAGGCTCTGGCCACAGTTGTAAAGCGAGACTTGCTAGAAGATTGGAGAATGCTGCATCATGGGTAAAATACTCAAAATGGATGCTGAAGACAGACATTTATTCAAACAGAGGAAAAAACCTGTGGTATATATCTTGTGTGTTTTAAATTCACAGGTAACCTAGTTACATCTTATGGATGTAGTAATGTCCCTTTAAGCATTTAGAGTCAGGGCGGAGGGGGAAGATATATTGCTGCTTCTAACGCTTGCATTGTAAATGTAACCTATATGAATAATTATTAGTGTCAAGCTTCTATGGTATGGTTAAAATTAAGTTCATTTTGTTTCACATTTTACAGAAGCAGAATTAACTAGATTAGGTGATTGGAGCAAGTTTTTATTTTATACAAAGGATAGGTTTATGCACGTTAGAAGACACAACTTTGTGGGAAACAAAATGGCAACAAATCTTATATCTTTAAGTCATTGTTCTATTTAAAATGTATTTTGTGACACCAGCAAATGTAAAACTTAACACATTGTAGAACTGAAACAAAAAAAGGGGGGGAGGCAGAGGGGATTTTTTTTTTACTGTAAACCACTCCATGTATATACACCAATAGTAAGTAGCAATTGGGGAACAAACTCATATGGTGAAAAATGAAACTGGAAATTTACATCAGCCATTTGGAAAATACTGAGCATGATGGGTTTTTATTTGCCCAATATATAATAACTACTTAAGTAATGTCACAAAGGGAGAAATTGTGCTAAGCTGTAGCTAGTCACAAATGTTGAATACTAGCCAAACCATTTCTCCACAAATCACATTTTAATTGAGGGACACCTACATTGGCTTTCCAGATTATAAAATGCTAATTTAATTTTTGGAAGGGTTAAACAATAAGTTAATTTGTTTGTGCAAAGAAAAAATTAAATGGAGACATTTACCAAACAAAGCTAACCAAAACAGGACGACAACATGGATATAGAAATCTACCATACTTCATGTTTCTCGATATGCAATGGTCCAATTCAAAAAAGTACAACCTGTTAGACATAGATAAGGCTAGAGTATCCATGTTGAAACAAAAAGGTAAAAACTAAAATGGCACAGACAGCTTTTTATTGTGAAAAAAAAACAGTACTGCTTTTTATTCATTCATGATAAGTCACCTAGAGATTAAACTTTGTTGTTTGCACTAAAATACGTATTTTTTGTAAACAGCAGAGCAGATGATCCTTTCAAATCTAATGAACATCCCACAAAGAGAAAAAAATCAAAATCACTTGAAACAAGCATCACGACAACACTCCTACATGCTAAGCAGGACTGGGTCGTGAAGAAATAGTACGTCCGAGTGAACTTAAATCATAAGTCCTCACAGTAGCAGCACCACATTGTAGATGTGTGCGGCTGGCTCTCTCAAATAGTGAATTTGCTGAATGTTCCAAACGTATCAAAATGACATGAAACACCATGAATGTGCCATCTCATGATCTGACCAAACCTTCTAACCCGGATCTGTAAACTCCGTAAGTCACCCAGCCATGTGTCCAATACCAAACAATGGATATTCCGCCCAATAAAGGCGGATGATGGATTCTGCATATAATAAGCTGATCAATTTTAAATGAACATAGGAAAATATGTTTGTTCTCCTGAACTTCACACCATCATTTAACTTCAAACAGAACAAAATTCCAAATTTTATATACACAGATTTGTTGAATTTACAAAGAAAACAGGTTGCAAACATTGATTAAGTCAGGCAGCTAACACATTGGTTTATGCAACTTTATTGAAGAAAAAAAAAATTCTAAACAGAGCTATTAGTTGATCAGTCATCCACTGACGATTGCATCATTTATTCAGTGCTATATTAACAGTGTTTTGGACGATAGATTAACTAATAGCTCATCCTCAAAAAAAAAAAAGTTTAATGGAAAAAAAAAAAAAAATAACAAAAAAACGTTTGATCCTATTCCAATGGGGTGTCACCTTCAAATTTCAATTTGTCATGTTTATGGACATGCATAAAATACACCACTTTTTTCTGTTCTGCTGCTATACATTTTCAACATCAACTCTCCACCCAAAACAGTTATGCACATTAAGTACATTGTGAAATCTCAAATGTCTAACACTGGAACGTTTGAAAAAAAATATCCAGGTAGTCATAGCAATTCAGCATTTCTGCATCCTACGATGCTAGACAATTGAGGTTTTGCCTTTTTTTTTTTTTTAGATTTTTTTTCCGGCCTAACATCTTCTCCCCCCCCCCCCTCCCACAAAAGGAGCTAATCTTCACAATTTGAGAAATATGAAAGATGGGTTTAGTCCCATAACCAATTTAAAATGAACACCTTGGCCACACAACACATGCTCTGTTTGAAAAGATTATGAATCTTGGGTAATTGTATTCTGGCAACTACTTGACAGTCTAGAGCAGTTTTCGTCCAATGCTGAACTAAACTTCTTCTCATGTGAGCATGTGCATGAAGGGAGGCAGCACAAACAAAAAATATGGGAGGGGGAAAAAACAAAAAAAACAAGAGGAAGGGAAAGGTAAGTAGATGGTGTTTGAAAGGGAGGGGGAAAACAGTAATTTAAAGTTTATTCCAGCTATAATGCAGGGTTTTTTTTTTGTTTGTTTTTTTTTTTTAGACTTGAAGGTAGCATCACATAGCATACTTCTGAGTCCATTCCCGGGCTATTCTGTTGTACCTGTAACATAAAATTACAAAATAATTGAGGCATGCACATAAAAAACTAAAAAAAATAATCTATATTAACTTATTGACATGCAATTCAGAACACAACAACCTATTAAAAATACAATACAGTAGCATAAAAGAAAATATCTTAATGTCTCAGCATCCAGAAGCAAAAGCAGTTCACGCATCAATACATTCAGAATAAATTGTGGTTTAAATCCACATTTCTAAAATCTTTTAGTAAACTACAAAATCATCAATTGTAAAGTGCCAACATTTGGAAACATTAACCGCCAACTTCCAAAAATATGAATGACACTTTGACATTGCATGCCTGACAAACCGTAAACCTGTGTATCTTAGCACTATCTAGTACACTAATCGTTATATTTGAATGAGAAGTCTGATAGGGACAAGAGCCACATTTCTCTAAATCTACTTCTCAACTCCAACATGCTATAAAACCATTTTGCAAAGCGGTGCAACTATACGAAAATGTGGCATTTGTACCATTTGAAATTTCTAAAGTATAAAACTACAGTCAACTCAAAAGCATAAGCAGTTATCAGTCACACAATGTTACACAACTGAAAGCCTGCACAAACCCCACATGATAAATCTGAGCAAATACCTAATTGCAGAAGGATGCAAACCAGTTTTGTTTTTCCTTCTCATTATTTGGGGCATGCAAAATTGGCAAGTTAATTTGAACTAAATTGCTAAGAATGCAGAAGCAAACAAGTGTCTTACTCCATGCACCACTCATGTGCTTGCAGTCTTCTAGTTAATAGCTACAAAAAAAAAATATATATATAGGAGCACTCTTACCCTACAGCATAGCGTATTTTTCTGTCCATTCTCTTGCTAGCCTATTATACCTAATGAATTAGACATACAACCTTGGGAAGTATTCAAATGGCATCCAATATGAAAAAGCTACACACAAAAAGGCTGTGCGCTACCTGCTTTTATGCACATAACTGAACTTTATATGCAATAAAAAAAATAAAAAAAAATGTAAAACTAGATCCCACCAACCAATTCAAAAAGATCAAGCCTGAAACAAAAAGTTATTTCCCACTTAATGCCTTCAAAGATGTTGGGGACTTTTGCAGAAAAAGCAAAGCATGGATCACCACAACCGGATAGGTTCGGAAAAATTGGAAAATCAATACAGCTTGACGCGCTATACTTACTTTTCCCTATCTGTTTTGTAGATCCGTGCAATCTCTGGCACTAGAGGGTCATCTGGGTTTGGGTCGCATAACAGTGAACAAATTGACAAAAGGACTGGAAGAGAGACATTTGATCAAGTAAAATTCTCTATCAAAACAGAAGTACATAAATGCAGACACTATATTATATAATTTACCATTAAAAAAAAAAATATATAAAATATGATGAAAATATGACGAAAATATGACACTTTCTAAGTTTGACCTGATTTTTTTTTTTTTTTTTTTAAACAATTACAAATAGAAATATATAGACGGGGTCTTTACCAATATTTGTCCTGAGTTTAGAAATACCAATGTTTCCATGTTTGTCTATGTTTTATTTCAACTAATAGGGCAATAAACAATATTCATTTTTTTTTTTTCTAAACATGTTCTTCTACAGTTACCTTTTAACCCCAACCCTAAATTTACCCACACCCCTTAATCTAACCCTTGCACTCACCCAAACCCCCCTGTAACCTTAATTATGACCCTTACCCTAGATCTAGGTTTAGTAGATCAAGGGTTAGCTTTTTGCATTTATTTATTTTATTTATTTAACCCCTTAGTGACAAGCCATTTTCACCTTGACTTTCCCTTTGTGACAATGGCTGTTTAGGCATTGCTGGGATGTTTGTGTTTAGCTGTAATTTTCTTCTTTCTCACATACTGTACCCACACAAATGATATGTTGTTTTTATCGTCATAAGAAGGGCTATTCATTATGTTCATCATATCTTCTAATTTACTACAAAATCATAAAATATGAATTTTCAAAAAAAAAATAAAAAAAAACACCTTTCTAACTGACCTAAAATATAATTTACACAAATACAATCATTAAAAAAGACCCCATCTAAATAGTTTCTAAATGTTGTCCCGAGTTCAGAAATATGCATTTTTGTATTTTGTGTTTTTTGTGTTTTCATATATTGACCCCAACCCCAAATTTAACCCCAACTCTAACCCGTATGCTATCCCTAGATATATTTTAATTTAATTTGAACCCTATCCCTTATGCTAAAAATTATTTAATTTGAACCCTATAGGCTAATCTAACTATATAACCAATAACTAATTAAATAATTTTTTTACATTGCTATGCTGCTTAGCTACCTCTAGGGGCAGTCAAGCAGCATATTAAGAGCGACTGAAGTGAATTTACTTTCACTTCCAAAGCTCAGACCACCAAAGGGCATAGCCATATTGACGGAGCATGCTGCTCCGTCAGTATGGCTCCCACGATCGCTCCGTGGGTGCCCCAGAAAATAAAATTTGGTTCTGGCTATTGCCTCGACATCAAGGCAACAGACCAGCACCGTTAAAGTGGTTTTGCTTGATTCACCGCAGGATGTGCCAGGCACGTCCATTGTCGCTAAGGGGTTAAATTGCTTTTTTCTTTCTAACTGTAATATTGCTCACTGCCTCTAGGGCAGTCAAGCAACGGTTTCAGAGCTACGGAAGATATATATATTTTTTTCTGTCTCTTCCGTCGCTCTCCCCTGGGCACGCTGTATTGGAGGAGCACAGGGGGACGAAAGCACCCTCACTGGCTGCTTCGGATCCGATGTAGGCATGTAGAGTTGCGCTAAGGAGCGCAATGCTACATGAAAACTGAGGACGTATATATACACACACATCCTCATGGTCCTCAAGGACAATGCATTTCAGGAGAGAGAGATTATATATATATCAGACCAGGGCAACAATGAAGATGATAGGCTATGAGAGTCAAGGCATCCATGTTCTTCAGTAAGTTTAATATTTTTTTAATGCAGTCCTGCAGTTTGCATTATTTATGGTCTGTAAAATGCTTTTCTCATGCTTTTCTGGATGAAATCTAATTTATATAAAATATTAAAAATGTTAAAAGATTTAAAAGAGGTCACCAAATTTAGAAATTATGGTATTTAGAAATTAAAAATCCTGAAGAAAAAAAATCTTTCCCATTTATATGCCACATTTTATTTGATTTTAGCAATAAAAATCCACTTACCTTTAGAAATAGTTAAAGCTGGGGACCACTGTGATCTGAGAATATCAAGACAAATGCTGCCGTTGCTGTTAATATTTGGATGGTAGATTCTTGTTGTAAATGCAACCTAAGATTGTAAGGTGAATATACATTTTAAAATATAGTACATATTCTTGGTAAATCACCATCATAAAGACTTGGTATAGGATCGGCCCCGATTAAACTTTTTAGGAACACAGCATGATTCCACGGGTATGGATTTTGTTTACTTCTAAACAGAGTTACTATAGAGACTGTATTATAAGGCACATGTGTATGCTCCTGTTATATGCTTTTAACGTTCAACAGTAAGGGCGCAAAATGTGAGAAGCCATTATAGTGTTATATGAAAAAGTAAGACCCCAGTATAAATATTAACACTAGGACAAATAAACCGAACACTTTAGAAGAACTTAGTGACCAGACATGAAAAGGGCTCTTTAGATATTATCATAATATACAATGGAGAGAAAAAAATCTAAATATGATAAAAAACAAATCTATTACACATCTACAAACACAAATAAACTGCTAAATAGAGTCTTATTGGTCCTGAGTTTACAAATTTGGTTGTTTTTTTTATTTACAAATGTTTTTTACCCACTTAAAAAAAAAATTGGAATCTAAGCCTCCTTTACTAAACACCAGTGTAGATTTCCTAAATCCTGGAATGTTATGTGGTGTGTGATTGATTTAAAAAAAAAAAAAAATGCTTTTGTCTAGTTATTGTTTACTTAATCGACCGGAAAATTCCGTCCAACTTAATCAACAGCAGTGAGCGAGGGCAAAGGCCTGGGAAGGAGGTTACGAGTGTTAAGTTAATTTGCCAGGGAGATGGGGAAAAACTTGTGATAGTACTAGGTAAATTAGATGGAGGCGTATTATCTTCCTCGATTAGCAGGTCATTGTTCCAAATGGCAGACAGACAACAAGCCGGCCAATCCAGTTGCCAATAGAGTCAGGGGACTGGGTTTTGGCAGAGGTCCAGGGGAACCAGAACTCCAAATGGGTAAATGCAATAGGCCCTCCTTAACATTTTGGTCACGTTTTCATCAGTTTGAAGAAAATCCCATTAGAATTTAGTCATAGTTTTAGTCCTATTTAATGGTTTCGTTATATAGTCACTGAAAACATTCAGTTGACAAAAACTGCCAAAAATGTTTAGTTAACGAAATTAACACACTTAAAGTCTTAGTCTTTACTGCCAATATGAAGGAGCTCCAGATAGTAAAGTGCTCCTCTAAGACACACATAAGGGATATAGACGCTGTATTCAAATGGACATATATCTGGGGACATTGACTTTGTGGTTGTGACTTATTCAAAACGTTTGAATTGTCACAGTAGTAAAAAAATAATAAAAAAAAAATTAAAAAAAAATCGGTCCCAAATAGGGACTTCACCAGAAGGTGGCAAAGAGGAAAACCGCCTATGATTGATCCCGGGGTCAGGAGCACTGCACTTTTTTATTCAAAAGAACCCATCTGTGAGTGAATAATATCAGTTTTAGCACAAATAGAACTTAGCGTAAAATACATTTAAATATTTATATGACATAATTAGTGGAAATTTGTTGCGCCTACACATGTGGCAATATTTACATTTTCTTGATTTTATGGTCATGCAACAGGCACTCTCTTTTTTCTTTACATGATGCACCACTTATGTAAAAATGTATTTTGGACACCAAGACAGACCTGTCTGATCCATTTCTCTCATAAAAACTGCAAATAAAGTAATAAATATTGTGGTTGCTATACCAATAGTCCAGACCATTGATCCAAGGCATTCATTAGAACACCTGAATGATTAGCTAGTTGCAATGTATAGATTACTATGTTGAAATGGGACTGTGTTGTGCTACATACGCCTTGACCACAAGTGCATTAGGTAACCATTCATTAGTATTTAGTTATGTATGTTGTATTATTTTATAAGAGTATTTATATTGCAAATCTCTGGTGGGGTCCTCTTTTTATCCAGTCCCTCACCCCCTCTCCCCCAATAAGATAAGTGCATTTAGAGCACATTTTACAGAGATATTAACATGTCAGAAGTGACTTAATACTTTCAGGGCCTCTTCCACACCGTCTCTAGTTTGCAAATGTAGCAACCTGCCCCTACTCCCTCCATGTAATCTTCCATTGGGTAAACGTGCTCCAACAAAAGAGCTTATGTACATTGCAGATACTTTAGTAACAAAAAAAATAAAAAACCATTAAGACATATCGCTGAAAGTGAAATCACCTTACGCTTACGAGCGCTTGGTGTCAAGGGCATCATGCACTACTTGTATGCTCGAAATGCGTAGGCTTTTTCCACGGGTGCTTTCACTCCCTGCTTCACTTTGACCGATATATCTTTATAATAAACATAATTTGCCTTCATATCTGGAGACTCTGTTTCAGCTTATCGCAACAGACCTCATTTTCCTGTTCGTAACCTGTACTGAATGATCATTAACAGTTAAAGTGGATCTACGTGAACACAAATGCAAGTTAAAAAAAAAACAAAAAAACATTAAGAACAAAATGTAAAACTAAATACTTACTTTAGGCGGTTTGAAGGGGTAGTCTGTTGGAAAATGAATAGTCAAGAAAAACACACCACCTTGATATGGACTGTCATTCTGTGAAAGGAAATGGGTTTAAAAGAAATTACTAACCCCACAGCCACAACATTTTCTCTCAAAGCAGAACTTCTGGGTATTGTTTTTGTCCTGCTAATGGGCACAGAATCTTTAAGACCATTAAAATAATCATGATCGCACTGCCTTAGGAAGTGAATATGCGTCACTTTTTATCCCTCATCTGTCATTAAAGCTTGTGCAGCAGCTCTTGTGAAGGTAAGCTGGTTGTGGTGATGTTATAACCCCACTGTAGAAAGGATATTTTCCCCCACTCCATTTAGGAATTATAAACTTTTAGATCATGCTCTGGAATATCTACTGGCTATGTGTATGTAGCTCTGGGGGCAACAGATGCCTGGTTTCCCAGTGCACAGTCTTGAAATAATGCCCTCTTCCACGCCATGTCCATATATTCCAATTCTCTAAACAGTTTTGCAAGTGAATGCCCCTTTTAGGGATGACCAGGCATGCTTGCTTACTGCAACCTCACAGAAATCCATTAGTTTCTGGTGTCGTGTTAACATGGTAACCTATACTTTTTCACAGTATAGACTAAACAGGTCTAATTACCCAAAGACAAAAGCACTTCTGAAAGATATGGCTGCATTATAAAATGGTTACCAGAGTAACACAGCAC
Source organism: Pelodytes ibericus (assembly GCA_036172795.1). NCBI lineage: Eukaryota > Metazoa > Chordata > Amphibia > Anura > Pelodytidae > Pelodytes > Pelodytes ibericus. The sequence goes on from CM069863.1 coordinate 100,461,409, forward strand.
CGTTTTAGAGGACAACTGTGATACAATAAGTAACTGTATGAAATAAGCCCCAACATATAAGCTGTGCCATTCTTTATTTTAAAAAAAAAAAACAAAAAAAAAAAAACACAATTTTCAATTTACACCAACAGCAACTGCTGTCCATGCAATGGCTGGCATCTTGCCTCCTAACTTTTTGTGTAAAAAAAAAAATAAAAAATATGATTTTAACAAAGAGAACCCCCCAACACACACACTTTTCTGACTTTCTTGAAAAATCTTTTGTTCATCTACAAAAGATTAGGAAAACACCTGCTAAATAGATTCCAATATTTGTCCTGGGTTTAGAAATGCCCAATATTTAGATTTTTTTTTATTTCAAGTTGCAGGGTAAACAAGTAAAGGTAGAGCAAAATTAGCAATAGTGATATTGTAACATTGATCTATAAAACCCCCTACATGCACATATTTGTTTTAAGTCACAGCTTGTATATTAGGGCTTATACATTTATTCCAGCCCAAGTTACTAATGGCATGACAGTTGTCTTTAAGTCTGACCCAGAGCCAGATGTTATTGGAAGGCTATTAGTAAAAATGTTCTTTTACTAGTGCTGACATAGATGAAGAATTTTCTTATTTCTGATCGAGTAAAGCAAATGACCGAGTTATGTGCATAAGAAAGGTGCCAAGGAAGCATCAGATCTCTTAAGTGTAGCAAAACATGGTTGGCAGATATCAATAGAGCCATGCTCTACAAAAGGATGTTTGATCTGTGATATTGTAAAAGCCGCTTTGGAGTTGTGTCCCAAGACGATGTCTTGCTGGCAAGATGTATTTGTACAGGTTTCTCTTTACTAAAAATGTATTTTTAATCTTGTGTAGAGAAATGTAGAAACCGCCATTATGTATATAATTAACATGATGTATATTTACCAAGGAACAGGCATTGTAATAATACAACTTAAATTCAATACTTACAGGTCCCATAATTGTTGCCTGCCAATGAAACACTGTAAAAAAAAAAAAAAAAAAAAAAAAAAAAAGAGACCATGTTAAAAACCTCAAACATTATTTCAAATTACAATTTGTAGAATGTCTATAAAAAAATTAAAACATTGCATTCCAATGCTCTGAAACCTGGATGGATATGGTGGGTTTTGCATTAAGCAACCTTTTTGTAAAGTAATTTACAAATATAGTAGCATGAATGATTCATGGATCAATATAAAATCAAGTTTCCTAGCAATGCAACAAGCTTTACAATTGTGGTTTAACCGCTTTACAACCTTATGACAAGTTAACTCGTCATGTAGTTAAGCCAGAGCACACCGCCATCAAGTGTGAAACAGGTCCAGGACTCACACCGGAGGCAATGTTCCAGGACCCGGGTGGTTCCAGGCCATGATCGCCGCGATCACATAAAAATTAGATGGCGAGACAATGATATTATACTTTGACTTTACCTCCAGCTCACTCCTTGTGTTTCACATACTAATTGTGAAGCACAGAGTGACAGGCAAGTGAATAAAAATAAAAAAATTCCTAGTTTAGGACACATTGTATCTCAATTTCTTGTTGTTGCAATTTTACAGTTTTTTTTAATATTTGTTTAATATATACTTTTACAGTTGACTGACCTTGGTCTGACAGATTTTTTTTCTGTTTTTGGGGGGGATGGCGCTGGAAACCAACACTTTTCTTTTTATTAACTAGTCGGTTGGGATACGTGTTTCAGTGTTAGTGTTTTACTAGTTTTGCACAATATTTTTTTGGGGGGAAAAACTGGAAAAAACAATTTTTTTAAAAACTTCCCCCCATTTAAATGTATTTTTGAATACTAAATTGTAGTTTTATATGTATAGCCAAAGAAATTCAACTATCCTTTATATAAAAAAAAAAAAAAAAAAAAAAAAAAAAAAAAAAACTTGTATAGGTCCATTTAAACAACCACATTTCAAAATGGAAAAATTGGCTCTGGTCATTGGCACAGGAAATGCCCTGGTCTATAGAGTGTTAATCATATTGTATATGTACACTTTCACTCATGTTTTAGAACCAATTTAACTGGTTCCAATTCTAAATCTGTTCGGCCTGTGTCCTTGTCTTGTTCATCTAATTTTCTCCGAACAGAATATGTTGCACATAGGATACCTGCACCAGACTAGTCTACAAAATGTATCAAAAAATATCAAATTAGTCACCTGAATTGATCCCTGGAATGTGCGTGCGTACACACACACACACACACACACACACACACACACACTGAAAAAAATATATATCACAAGCCACTTATTGACAAAACACTTCAAATTGACAAGTCAGCATTTTCAACAAGTCAACGAAGAGGCTTCAAGAACAGGCATTATGAATTCTCTTTTGCATATTCATCCACAGAAAAGCATTGTAATGGGCTGCTAAAATAAGACCAATCAAAAGGAAGCATAGCAACAAAAGGAAACCACTCAGGGAAAAACATACTGGAATCACATACTGGAATCCGTCACAGTTGTTTGAGGGGGATTGAAACACAGAAGCGTTGTCCAACATTTTAAAAGAAGCTAATAATTGGCAGCCTATTAGAGTGGGAGCCACACTTTGCTGAGTTTGAGGTCAGTCATAACTTCTGCAGTGTTCCCTGGAATGTCTTAAAAATACATACGGGGGGTGTGTCCGGAACCCGGCAATGGCGGACGCATTAAGCACCAGCTCCGTGTCAGTAGCCTGAAATCGGGCAAATCTATCCCTCCAGACTCGCCATGGGGCGTCAGAACAAGACTAACGAGCCACCTAAACTCAAGAGGGGCAAATCGGGTGCTGAACAGATACCGCCAGAAGCGTTTTTTACCCGCTCACCGAGTCCGAGGAACGTGCCAGGCCTACCCAAAATGGCCACCGATGCTGAAACAGCTACTACCTCCAGAGCTCAGCACACAACCAGTCCCCGGCTATTGCCAGAAAGCTGGAGGGAAGCATTCCAACACCTACCGACAAAGGGTGATATAGCAGAAATCGTTGATAAAGTCATACAACCACTAAGATCGGACATAGCAGAACTCCGCCAAGACATCAAACACATCGATACTAGAGTGCTTGCCCTTGAAGAAGGGGTGCCACTTACCCGAGACACGGTCGACGCCCTAAACCAACATATACAGCACCAAGAGTAGCAGATTTACGCGCTTCAGCAGCAAGTCGAAGAACTCGACAACCGGAGCCGTAAAGGCAATATCAGGGTAAGAGGCATCCCCGAGGATACATCTCCCGACAACTTACAGCCCCTAATTCAGGGCCTCTTCGACACCATCTTGAAAAGGAGCTCGGAAAACTCAGTTGAACTTGAGAAGGTGCATAAACTCCGAAGCTTCAAAGGTGCAGGGAGAAATGTCCCAAGAGATGTGGTTTGTACCCTACATTATCACAGGGACGCCATCCTCCAGGCTTATCGGGACATGTCCCCACTGAAAATAGCTGACAATGAAATAGCTCTCTATGCAGATCTTTCTCGTACAACGTTACAAGTTCGAAGAGCATTACGACCGATCACAAATGAGTTGAGGTCTCTGGACTTTTCTTACTCATGGGGTACACCATTTGCCCTCATAGTGAAAAAGGACAACAAGTCCCATATTTTACGCCACCCAGCGGATTTACCTTCCTTTCTGAGCAGCCTCGGACTACCAAATATTCTGGTGCCCGATTGGTCTATGCCCACCACGTTTCCTGCTCCATTGCGAACCCAGATCAGAGACATGGCTCCCCCAGATTAGAAGAAGTTTTCTATATGGCCCTCGATGGACATGAGAGCACCGTCTATTTTTGTGGAGTTCATATTCTTCTTCCTACACAACCTACTGCTTTTTCTTAAAGCACATGGCCGAATAACTGTGTCACTTGTATCTGTGTTATGATATCAATGTTTCAATGTTCTATATTGCCTTATACTCCATAACTTTTCTGTTTGTTCGTTCATTTGCCGGAGGTTCGGACATGGCACCCCCGGGGTATTCTCCCCAAGCCCTATCCGGGCATGAGGGGAGACAATGGTCGTCCTGACAACTTTAACACCCAATTTTTCATGACCTCTGTGTCATGGGTTGTCTTTCCCACCAGGGGCTTTTGCTCTATCCCCCCCCTTCCTTCCCCTCCCCCCCCCCTTTTTTTTTTTTCCTTTCCCTTTTTTCCCCTTTTTTTTCTTCCCCCTGTCTTTTTCTATTTATTTCTTTCTTCTTTTCACTCCTTATCTCTGGACCCTACCTGTTTCTCAAATGTACTTTCAGCTTTGTTTTATTGATTTTTGTTAAAGATGGTATTTTGGTACCTTATGTGTGCTATGATATGGCATTATAATATGCTAATATATACTGAAAAATGAATAAACACTTATTAAAAAAAATACATACATGTAAACACAGGTTCATCCCTAAAGAAAGCATTTCTTTTACAGGAGTAAAGATTGGAGCATGATCAGCATTACTTTAAAAAAAACGCATGACTAGGTCACCAAACAACGAGAGGTCTCATACTCATGTCTCCACAGCCATATTTCTGTTTGCCAAGTTCTTTTGTGACCTAGTCACAGGATTTCACAGTAAAGCAGACTTATATAGCCTGTGCTCCTTTTAGATTGCGGTTCATTTTATAAGCCAGTTTCACTCCTTTTGTAGGATAGTGTACTTATATTGACTCTCCTTCTATAAAAGCACTTCATTTGCCAATATAGCCACACAACCCATTCAGCAACCATTTTGGTAGTTTTCTCCTTTATGCCCAACCACATCACTTTTTAGACTAAAAGATTATTTAATAACTTGTTTCTAGGCTTTACCGCTACACCTTCAGCCTAGAGTAAACACTTTTTGGCATAGAGATGGAAAAACGTTAAAAAAAAAAAAAAAAAAATGGTCGTTGGCCAGGTTATGTAGCTATTCCATTTGGTGGTCATATTGTCAAATTAAGTAAGCATGTCGATGGTAAGACCGCTTTATCTTGAATATGCAGGGCCCCAAAATGAATAAGGGGTATCGAAGACTAGAAAAGTTACATTTGTATACACTAGGAAAACACCGTCTTAAAGGGAATATTATAACATTATATAAAATATAGGTAGGGCCATTGGAAAGTATTCCAGTGACCTACTCATTAACAAATGTACAAAGAATCTTCTGTGACTGGAAGAGAAGATTCCACAGACCACTAAAAGGGATTCTTTATGATAAGGACAATGAAAGGTATGGATTTCACTGTTGAGAGAGGTAGTGCGATAAAATACAATAGATGCTTTCAAAACAGATTTTTTTTTTAGAAAACCCAAACAATCTAACATAAAGGGCTGTAAGTGAAGGATGAAGAAGCTCAAAGTAGAACTCCAACCACACATTTTTGACAGTTTAAAAATCTTTTTTTACATGGGGTTTTGCATAAAAAGCAGAAGGAATAGATAGAAGGGTTAACTTGGACTTCGGTCTTTAGTCAACATAAATGTTACCTCATAGGGACAAGAATCATTAAGGTAAGCATTTCTTTTAATCTTAATATTCGCTGGTGATTTTGTAGATTCAGTATTTACACCTACTGGATAAATCCCAGGTTTTGTTGATTAGTCACTTTAAAAACCGAAAAATGTTAGTGTTGCAAATGATTGTATGATTTTAAGCTTTTTTTTTGAGTGTAGTTACAGGTTAGACATACATGCACAAACAACAACAACAACAACTTACTATCATCTCCAACTGGGCCTGCAGAACACTGGGCGGGAGGATCACGAGCCAAATCATTCAGTTCCTGGAAGCAGAAGGTGCATTAGGGATAAGTGCAATAATTCATTCATCAAGACTTAGAATCCTAAAGTTAGTACAATTGGCACAGAGGCCGCTTGATAAAATTTATATTTTATATATACACACACATATATATATATATATATATATACACACACACACACACATACATATATACATATATATATATATACACATACATACATACATACATACACACACACACAATTTGCTTAGTGCAGTAGACAGTTTTTACCCTATACAAAGTGGTAAATAGTGATTTAAAAAAATGATAGTACACTTTAGTACCTCTTACTATATTTTGTTATAAAAATGTTTGAACCCCTTAATGACATGAATTTTTGACCTGGTCTTTCCCTTGGTGACAAGGGCTGTTTTGATATTTCTGGGGTGTTTGTGTTTAGCTGTAATTTTCTTATTCTCACATACTGTACCCACACAAATTATATGTTGGTTTTATCGACCATATGAAGAGCTTTCATTGGATACCATTATGTTCATCATATCTTATAATTTACTACAAAAAAAAAAATCATAATATATGAATTTAAAAAAAAAAAAAAAAAACACACTTTCTAACTTTGACCTAAAAAATGTACACAAATACAAATGATTAAAAAAGACCCTCTAAATAGTTTAAATTTTGTCCCAAGTTCAGAAATATGCTTGTTTCCATGTTTTTCTGCAGTTTTTTTTCAAGTGACCTTTTGACCCAAACCCGAAATTTTAAAAAAATTGAAATTGTAACCCTATCCCTTATACTAATTTAATTGTAACCCTATTACTCTAACCCTAGATTTTAGCTAATGAAGTCTTTATTTTTTTTACACATTGCAATGTTGCCGCTAGGGGAAGTCTAGCAACAGCATCAGAGCTGCTCTCCATTATGGCATCCAGTGGAGAGATCGTGGGTGCCCCAGATTAAAAATGTCAGTGCTGCCTAATGCCTCAACATTAAGCCAATAGAGCAGCACCACCAGATTGTGAAAACCGCATGTTCCACCGCAGGACATGCCAGGCACTTCCTTTGTCGCAAAGGGGTTAAATCAACCCAATGGTACTTTTGTCCTTTAGGACAACAATGGTAGTTCTAGTTCAAAAGGTAGCGCTACCAGTTGAGCAATAACTACAACTGAGCCTTGAGGACAAACGCACTAAAAATACAAATGTGTGTTCCTGGACCAGTTCACAGAGCAATTACAGATTGTGTGGATCCCTGCCGAAATATTGCACTACCTCGTAACATCACTTGCGACAGAGACATGGCCAAACCCGTAAGTAAGAGGATGGTGTAATTATTGTAAATGTAACCAGCACTCAAGTGTTGGTTACATTTATTCTGACTACAGTCACTAAAAGCTCATCACAGGTTGAAGTGGGGGGGAAAGCTGCCGTTTGCAGGATATACTCTGCTGCCCGAATGTTATTTGTGCAATGTATATTAGTAAGACATAGAATGTGCTAAGGACAGATAGGGGTTAAGAACGCAGTGTTTGAAAACATACTAATGCATGATTCTTCTAAAATGTTTTTATACAAAATATGAAAAAAAAAAAAAAAAAAGTACCAGCTAAATTAAGAACAGTATACAAAACAGGCAATGCAGGAGTATAAGATTAGCAACAGTCACAGGAGAGCAGCAGAGTACAACACGACCGGCGTCACAAGACTTTTTACTAAAGAAAAAAAAAAGATCCTGAACTGTTGGAGACAACGCAATTTCCAAAATTTAAGTATTACAAATTTGGAAAGCTGATCCAATAACTTGAGTATCCCACTAACATCACAGGAAATCCACGTGGATTTCCCATTTATTTCTTCCCAAGCGGACCTACTATCTTGCACTTCAAGACTGGTGATTTTATATACCCTTGTTCTATTGTTTTAATGTAAGCCTCAAGATTACAGGGGGGCCAATAAATTTTTCCCTATTGTTATATACTTCACATAGTCTGGTTCCTATTTTTCTTCCCTTCTGAGATAAACTCCACATCTAAGATTCTACTGCTTATGGGAGAGTGATTTTTTGCCGCTGTGGATTATAGGACTTTTAGTCCTTCTGCAGATTACACCTAGAGCCGGTCCTGAGGCTCTAGACCACGTGAATCTAATACCATTGGGGGTCACGGCTACAGATACATCCGTTACTGTCTTTTATACAACACCATTGTTTTTCTTTTGTTTTTTTTCTTTTGCATATATCCTGTCTATGAGTTTGTCTGCTATTTAGGATAAGTATCATTTTTATTGTTTCTCACTTTCACCATTACCCAGTTTAACTTTGCGCAACACTTCACCACTTTACTATTGTATATACTGTGTTGATTTTGGGGAAGTCACACTAGTGTTTGCTGCATTTATCCACATATTTTATAGTTAAGCGCCTATCATTTTTTTTCACATCACAGAAATCTATTTAAGAAAACTGTACGAAGCTAATTCCAAACAATTTGCACTTTTCAATAAAACCATTTAACTGCCAATGTGTCCCAAATTAAGTAGCAATATATTATGTAGCCCCTTTCCAAAAACACACATTAAGACTGTGTTCTGGTTGCACAAATATCCCAGTACGTATTAAATGGTGTCTCCAGATTTCAGAGACTCGTGTTTATAGGCTTCTCCTGTTCCTTTAGCAATGACTGGTCCATAATGATTGTGAGCACATTGCAATTTTTCTAAATTTTTATTTTCATGTTTGTTTTTATTAAAAACTTAGCATGGAAACAAATGAAAAGTGGTAGCAGGGGCCCTCTGCCTGATGTTTTAATTTGATTAGGTTTCTAACTCCTTTTGTATGCTCTTTACCAAGCTCTGCATTACATTGTTGGTGATAAATAAATGTAATGTACCATTTATTTTAAGGAAATTTGCAAAGTGAGTCAGGTTAAATCATTCAGCTGGTATTTTACTGGTGACCAGAAAAAATGAATGTAAATAAATAAATAAAATTCACATCAACATCAAGGTCGGTACTTTTTTGAAGAAAGGGTGGCAATCCTCAGCACGTTTCATGATTTTTGGGTGATGTATAGTTAGCCATGCAAGTACTAGGATCCCCAAGAGGGGATTTTTTGGAGGGCACCAGGAATCTTTCAGCACCATGGAACACTTGGTGACATCATCTGAGGATTCCATTACTACACACTGCACAACACTTGCAGCGTTTAAGAGTTCTGTATGAAGCATTGTCCTGTACTGTAAGGTACTTTATTTGTATAGTGACAATTAATTGGTGTTATACAAGTCAGATAGATAGAAACACACTTTTATCGTATTTGCTCACATGTAAGATGACCTGGATTATAAGACGACCCCCAAAACTTTCGATATAAATTTAGGGGAGAAAAAAAAAAAGATTATATATATATATATATATATATTCCAGACTGTCCTGTTTGACTCCTAAAGTGTCGGGCAGCATCGGAGGGAGTCTGTGTGCATCGTTAGACACCAGGTAGTCTGGGGTTCAGATTGGCAAATCAAAGGAAATAAAAACAGATGCTTTTTTAAATATATATCTATATTTAGGCTTGACAAATTTAATTTAGATTTAGGAGCCAGCTAAAAGATTTAGGAGCACATCACAAAAAGGCACGGAGACAGTTGCATACACCACCCCCCGCACACACACACACACACAGCCAGTTACATACATACATACACACACACACACACACACACACACACACACACACAGCCAGTTACATACATACATACACACACACACACACACAGCCAGTTACATACATACACACACACACACACACACAGCCAGTTACATACATACACACACACACACAGCCAGTTACATACATACACACACACACACAGCCAGTTACATACATACACACACACACACAGCCAGTTACATACATACACACACACACACAGCCAGTTACATACATACACACACACACACAGCCAGTTACATACACACACACACACACACACACAGCCAGTTACATACATACACACACACACACACACACAGCCAGTTACATACACACATACACACACACACAGCCAGTTACATACACACATACACACACACACAGCCAGTTACATACACACATACACACACACACAGCCAGTTACATACACACATACACACACACACAGCCAGTTACATACACACATACACACACACACAGCCAGTTACATACACACATACACACACACACAGCCAGTTACATACATACACACACACACACACACACACAGCCAGTTACATACATACACACACACACACACACACACAGCCAGTTACATACACACACACACACACACAGCCAGTTACATACATACACACACACACACACACACACACACACACAGCCAGTTACATACACACACACACACCACACACAGCCAGTTACATACATACACACACACACAGCCAGTTACATACATACACACACACACACAGCCAGTTACATACATACACACACAGCCAGTTACATACACACACACACAGCCAGTTACACACACCACACACACAGCCAGTTACATACACCACACACACAGCCAGTTACATACACACACACACAGCCAGTTACATACACCACACACACAGCCAGTTACATACACCACACACACAGCCAGTTACATACATACACACACACACACATACAGCCAGTTACATACACACACACACACACAGCCAGTTACATACACCACACACACAGCCAGTTACATACATACACACACACACAGCCAGTTACATACACACACACACACACACAGCCAGTTACATACACACACACACACAGCCAGTTACATACACACACACACACAGCCAGTTACATACACACACACACACAGCCAGTTACACACACCACACACACAGCCAGTTACATACATACACACACACACACACATACAGCCAGTTACATACACACACACACACACAGCCAGTTACATACACACACACACACAGCCAGTTACATACACACACACACACAGCCAGTTACATACACACACAAACAGCCAGTTACATACACACACAAACAGCCAGTTACATACACACACAAACAGCCAGTTACATACACACACACACAGCCAGTTACATACATACACACACACACACAGCCAGTTACATACATACACACACACACACAGCCAGTTACATACATACACACACACACACAGCCAGTTACATACATACACACACACACACAGCCAGTTACATACATACACACACACACACAGCCAGTTACATACACACACACACACACAGCCAGTTACATACACACACACACACACAGCCAGTTACATACATACACACACAGCCAGTTACATACATACACACACACAGCCAGTTACATACATACACACACACACAGCCAGTTACATACATACACACACACACAGCCAGTTACATACATACACACACACACAGCCAGTTACATACACACACACACACACACACAGCCAGTTACACACACACACACACACACACAGCCAGTTACACACACACACACACACACACACAGCCAGTTACACACACACACACACACACACACAGCCAGTTACACACACACACACACACACACAGCCAGTTACACACACACACACAGCCAGTTACACACACACACACAGCCAGTTACACACACACACACACACAGCCAGTTACACACACACACACACACAGCCAGTTACACACACACACAGCCAGTTACACACACACACACACACAGCCAGTTACACACACACACACACACACACAGCCAGTTACACACACACACACACACACAGCCAGTTACACACACACACACACACACACAGCCAGTTACACACACACACACACACACAGCCAGTTACACACACACACACACACAGCCAGTTACACACACACACACACAGCCAGTTACATACATACACACACAGCCAGTTACATACTTACACACACACAGCCAGTTACATACATACACACACACACAGCCAGTTACATACATACACACATACACAGCCAGTTACATACATACACACACACACACACACACACACAGCCAGTTACATACATACACACACACACAGCCAGTTACATACACACACACACACACACAGCCAGTTACACACACACACACACACAGCCAGTTACACACACACACACACACACACAGCCAGTTACACACACACACACACACACACAGCCAGTTACACACACACACACACACACACAGCCAGTTACACACACACACACAGCCAGTTACACACACACACACACACACAGCCAGTTACACACACACACACACACAGCCAGTTACACACACACACAGCCAGTTACACACACACACACACACACACAGCCAGTTACACACACACACACACACACACACAGCCAGTTACACACACACACACACACACAGCCAGTTACACACACACACACACACACACAGCCAGTTACACACACACACACACACACACAGCCAGTTACACACACACACACACACAGCCAGTTACACACACACACACACACACAGCCAGTTACACACACACACACACACACAGCCAGTTACACACACACACACAGCCAGTTACACACACACACACACACAGCCAGTTACACACACACACACACAGCCAGTTACACACACACACACACACAGTTACATACACACACACAGTTACATACACACACAGTTACATACACACACACACACACCCCCAGTTACATACACACACACACACCCCCAGTTACATACACACACACACCCCCAGTTACATACACACACACACACACACACACACACCCCCAGTTACATACACACACACACACACACACACCCCCAGTTACATACACACACACACACACACACACACCCCCAGTTACATACACACACACACACACACCCCCAGTTACATACACACACACACACACACACACCCCCAGTTACATACACACACACACACACACACACCCCCAGTTACATACACACACACACACACACACCCAGTTACATACACACACACACACACACACCCAGTTACATACACACACACACACACCCAGTTACACATACACACACACACACCCAGTTACATACACACACACACACACACACACACACACACACATACACACACAGTTACATACACACACACACACACACACCCAGTTACATACACACACACACACCCAGTTACACACACACACACACACACACACACCCAGTTACACACACACACACACACACAGCCAGTTACACACACACACACACACACACACACAGCCAGTTACACACACACACACACACACACACAGCCAGTTACACACACACACACACACAGCCAGTTACACACACACACAGCCAGTTACACACACACACACACACACACAGCCAGTTACATACACACACACACACAGCCAGTTACATACACACACACACACACACCCAGTTACATACACACACACACACACACACACCCAGTTACATACACACACACACACACACACACACCCAGTTACATACACACACACACACACACACACACCCAGTTACATACACACACACACACACACACACACCCAGTTACATACACACACACACACACACACACACCCAGTTACATACACACACACACACACACCCAGTTACATACACACACACACACACACACACACACCCAGTTACACACACACACACACACACACCCAGTTACATACACACACACACACACACACACACCCAGTTACATACACACACACACCCAGTTACATACACACACACACACACACACACACACACCCAGTTACATACACACACACACACACACACACACACACCCAGTTACATACACACACACACACACACACACCCAGTTACATACACACACACACACACACACACCCAGTTACATACACACACACACACACACCCCCAGTTACATACACACACACACACACACCCCCAGTTACATACACACACACACACACACCCCCAGTTACATACACACACACACCCCCAGTTACATACACACACACACCCCCAGTTACATACACACACACACCCCCAGTTACATACACACACACCCCCAGTTACATACACACACACACCCCCAGTTACATACACACACACACCCCCAGTTACATACACACACACACCCCCAGTTACATACACACACACACACACACACACACCCCCAGTTACATACACACACACACACACACACACACCCCCAGTTACATACACACACACACCCCCAGTTACATACACACACACACACACACACACACCCCCAGTTACATACACACACACACACAGCCAGTTACATACACACACACACACACACACAGCCAGTTACATACACACACACAGCCAGTTACATACACACACACACACACACACACAGCCAGTTACATACACACACACACACACAGCCAGTTACATACACACACACACACACACACAGCCAGTTACATACACACACACACACACAGCCAGTTACATACACACACACACACACACACACAGCCAGTTACATACATACACACACACAGCCAGTTACATACACACACACACACACAGCCAGTTACATACACACACACACACACAGCCAGTTACATACACACACACAGCCAGTTACATACACACACACAGCCAGTTACATACACACACACACACACACACACACAGCCAGTTACATACACACACACACACACACACACAGCCAGTTACATACATACACACACAGCCAGTTACATACACACACAGCCAGTTACATACATACACACAGCCAGTTACATACATACACACACACACCCAGCCAGTTACATACACACACACACACACCCAGCCAGTTACATACACACACACACACACACACACCCAGCCAGTTACACACACACACACACCCAGCCAGTTACACACACACACACACCCAGCCAGTTACATACACACACACACCCAGCCAGTTACATACACACACACACCCAGCCAGTTACATACACACACACACCCAGCCAGTTACATACACACACACACCCAGCCAGTTACATACACACACACACCCAGCCAGTTACATACACACACACACACCCAGCCAGTTACATACACACACACACACCCAGCCAGTTACATACACACACACACAGCCAGTTACATACACACCCAGCCAGTTACATACACACCCAGCCAGTTACATACACACACACAGCCAGTTACATACACACACACAGCCAGTTACATACACACACACAGCCAGTTACATACACACACACAGCCAGTTACATACACACACAGCCAGTTACATACACACACAGCCAGTTACATACACACACACACACACACACACACAGCCAGTTACATACACACACACACACACACACAGCCAGTTACATACATACACACACACACACACAGCCAGTTACATACATACACACACACACACAGCCAGTTACATAAATACACACACAGCCAGTTACATACACACACACACACACACACACACAGCCAGTTACATACACACACACACCCAGCCAGTTACATACATACACACACAGCCAGTTACATACACACCCAGCCAGTTACATACACACCCAGCCAGTTACATACACACCCAGCCAGTTACATACACACCCAGCCAGTTACATACATACACACACACACAGCCAGTTACATACACACACACAGCCAGTTACATACACACACACACAGCCAGTTACATACATACACACACACACACAGCCAGTTACATAAATACACACACAGCCAGTTACATAAATACACACACAGCCAGTTACATAAATACACACACAGCCAGTTACATAAATACACACACAGCCAGTTACATACACACACACACACACACACAGCCAGTTACACACACACACACACACACACACAGCCAGTTACACACACACACACACACACACACACACACAGCCAGTTACACACACACACACACACACACACAGCCAGTTACACACACACACACACACACACACACACAGCCAGTTACACACACACACACACACACACAGCCAGTTACACACACACACACACACAGCCAGTTACATACATATACACACACACACACACACACAGCCAGTTACATACATACACACACACACACACAGCCAGTTACATACATACACACACACACACATAGCCAGTTACATACATACACACACACACACACATAGCCAGTTACATACATACACACACACACACATAGCCAGTTACATACATACACACACACACACATAGCCAGTTACATACATACACACACACACACACACACACAGCCAGTTACATACATATACACACACACACACACACACACACACACACACACACACACACACAGCCAGTTACATACATATACACACACACACACACACACAGCCAGTTACATACATATACACACACACACACACACACACAGCCAGTTACATACATACACATACACACACAGCCAGTTACATACATACACATACACACACATCCAGTTACATACACACACATACACACACATCCAGTTACATACACACACACACAGCCAGTTACATACATACATACACACACCCACCCAGCCACTTGCATACACACACCCACCCAGCCACTTGCATACACACACCCACCCAGCCACTTGCATACACACACCCACCCAGCCACTTGCATACACACCCACCCAGCCACTTGCATACACACCCACCCAGCCACTTGCATACACACCCACCCAGCCACTTGCATACACACCCACCCAGCCAGCCACTTACACACACACACACACACCCAGCCACTTACACACACACACACACCCACCCAGCCACTTACACACACACACACACACCCAGCCACTTACACACACACACACACACCCACCCAGCCACTTACACACACACACACACCCACCCAGCCACTTACACACACACACACACCCACCCAGCCACTTACACACACACACACACCCACCCAGCCACTTACACACACACACACACCCACCCAGCCACTTACACACACACACACACCCACCCAGCCACTTACACACACACACACACACACCCACCCAGCCACTTACACACACACACACACCCACCCAGCCACTTACACACACACACACACACCCAGCCACTTACACACACACACACACACACACCTTTTTTTTTTTTTTTTTTTTTAAAGAACAAAAATGTATTTCTTACGTGTCCTCCCTCCCTGCTGCTTACCTCATTGCAGGGGAGGGGGACATTTATGCTGGAGCCCCGATCTTCTTTCGGTTCCTGCTAAGTGCCGTGTTGTCACGTGACACTCGGCACTACAGCGTGATGCGCGAGGGGGCGGAGCTTACAGTCTATATGATCTGCACAGACTTTCTCCCCTGGCGCTGCGCTTAAAGTTAAAGAAAAACGTATGGCAGCCGCCAAGGGCACCCTGTAACAAACAGCACCTGGGCGCCAGGTCTGATTTCCTGGTCGCCATGGCGACCTGGGGTTTATCGAGCCCTGATATAGAGGTCTAGATCTTTAGATATATCTCTATAATCTATCAAGACTTGGTAAGAAAAATTATAAAAAAAAATAAAAAAACAACAACATTTTATATCAGCAAGTTGGTGGAAAGTAAAATGCGATATCAAAAACCAGCTAAGAATGTTTAAAAAAAATAAAATAAAAAATTAGTAGAATAGGTTACAACAAATACCCCTCACACACACCTACTTTACATATACACATATATACAAACCCCTCACACAGTCTTTTCTTGGTTTTTTTTTTCCCTTGTGTCCCCCCTCCCTGCTGCTTTACCTCATTGCAGGGGGGGGGGGGGGGGGACCATTCGTGCTGCAGCGGGTCTTCCTGCTGAGTGCCAGGATGTCACGTGACGACACCCGGCAGTCAGACACACGTTGCACAAGGGGGGCAGAGCTTGCAGTCTGTGCCATCCGCATAGACTTTACGCCCTCACGCTGCAGGAAAAAAAAAAAAAAAATGATGGCAGCAGCAAAAGGACCATGAGGCTGACTGCACCCAGGCGCCAGGTCTAATTTCCTGGTCCACGTGGCGACCTGTCGCCTGGGGTTTGTCGAGCCCTGCTGCATCAAAAAGCAGGTTCCCATCACTGTAATAATGATTTCTTTGCATTGACTACTGTATTCCATCAGTGCCGAGAGGCTTTAATATACCTTATTTTGTATATATCCATTATCAAAATTATTTCTGGTCCCAAGCATTTTGGTTAAGGTATATTCAACCTGTATAACAGTTTTGTCCTTTGCCCGAATATTTTAAAACCGCAATGGTTTATTTTTTCTGAAGGGAGATTGAGTTAATCGTAGATAAAAAGTCAGATGTGTTTGTGTGGAAGATAGATAAGAATGTGGATTATTCAAATTGTGTTTAGTTTTAGGGACAGGATGACCAAGAGAGGAACCAACTTTACCTTTGTACAATACATTATTAAATACCCTAGAGCAGTGATGGCAAACCTTTTTGGGCCCAAGTGCCCAATTTTATGCATGCAACCAAGTTCCTGAACTCAAAGGCATCAAAACCGCTTTACATTAAATACGGAAAGGAAGTTTGTTCTGTAAAAAGAAACCTCACACACACCCCCACACAGCACATGTATACACACCTACTAACACACACACTGCAGGACGTCTTTTCTTTGGCAGACCTGCTGGAGCTGCTACACTGCTGTGTGAAGAGGGGGCATGTCAGCTGTCAAGCTGATGTTGGTAGAGGAACTGGGAGGCTAAACCAACTTGCAATCTGGAGGGGTGTGCAGTTACTGAAATGATTATCCTGCTTGCTCCTAAGTAATTAAAACTGATGACATTATGAAATATATTTTAATACAGAGCTCTTCCTCTGGATTTCCTCGTCCATAAAACTATACAGACATGATTTGGGCGTTCGTTAAAATCTATATAAACAGGGCTTGACAATCCCTGGTTTTTAAACACAGCATTTTACACATCTACAGTTGTATACTGAGAACTTTAAAATCTAACAAGAGGGTTGAATATATTTATAAGACAGCTTGCTTACATATCTTGACAGCTCCTCAAATAGCCTTTCCAATGTTATAGAAGACACACTAACATTGGATGTCCCCATGCACCTCTATGAATATGTTGTGCATGTACCAGCCATTTGTTGACTGCACTGTCGCATCCATATATTCCAATGCTTCCCCCATAATTATTTACCAGCTTAGCACTAGGGTAATAAAACAGAATGGAAAAAATGAGGGAAGCATGATCTTGACAGATCACAGGAACCAGGCTCCTAAAATCCATGCTGCTGCCTTGTAACTTGATTGTTTTACATTAAAAACTCTATGGCGGTATCATTTCTCTGGCTCCAAAAGGCTGACTTCTGAAGTCTTCAAATATTTGCAAGTCCTGCTATAAGCACAGTAAAGGCACTTAGACAGTACTTATAAAATGGGAATACATCCCCATGACCTAAACCAGGGCTGGACAAATTAAATTTTGTTTTAGGAGCCAGCAAAAAAATCTAGGAGCCAGACAACCGCGCGCACACACACACACACACACACACACGCAAAAATACACACAATCACAGTCATGTAAACTGCTCACAGACTGTCACACACACAGTTCCAATTACACACACTGAAAATCACAGTCACAGACAGCGACAGTTCCACTTACATACACAAAATCACAAACAGCCAAAGAGACAGTTCCACTTATATAGACAGAATATCACAGGTCACAGAGACAGACACAGACAGTCAAAAAGACATACATAGACAGATAGAGACAGACACATTGACATACAGGCCTGACAAGTCAGCAGTTTTTTGTTTTTTTTAAATAAATCAAATAAAAGGTGCATGTTTCAGTGTGTCCCCATGCTGCTTTGCTTGATTGCAGGGGAGGGGAGCACTTCCATTTCATCTCAGTCTGCCAGTCACAGACCATCGTTCAAGCCCATCCTGTTGAGAGCCGGGTTGTCATGTGACACAGATGTCAAGTGCTCCCCGGAACTAAGACTGTGAAGCGCGATGTGCGAGGGTACAGAGCTGGCAAGTCTGTGCAAAACGGCACATGCTGCCTCCTCGCGCTGCGCTGTCCAAAGGAACAGCAAAAACTCCATGGATCCCAGAGGTGAGGGGTGCCAATACCCGGGCGCCAGGTCTAATTTCCTGGTCGCCATGGCGACCTGGCGCCCGGGGTTTGTCGAGCCCTGACCTAAACAATAATATAGACTTGCCAGTGAAATGTCAGTCAGAAAATAACATTTTGAACCTTAAACTATACAATGCTGACCATAGGTCAGACACGAGAGGGAATATTCATATAATTGTGATGAAATGAAAATCAGCACACAGATACTATCAAGAAGTCATTTAATAATAGGCCAGATATTTTTATGTGTTTAATATGTACGTTGTGCAATTTCTGTGTGCGTTTAACTCAGGGCTCGACAAACCCCGGGCGCCAGGTCGACCAGGAAATCAGACAGGGTGTCGTTTGTCACAGGGAGCCCTTGCCGACTGCCATCTGTTACATTTAGCGCAAGGGGAGAAAGTCTGTGCGGATCACACAGACTGTAAGCTCCGCCCCCTCGCGCAACACGTTGTAGTGCCGAGTGTCAGGTGACAACACGGCACTTAGCAGGAACCGAAAGAGGATCGGGCTCCAGCATTAATGTCCCCCTCCCCTGCAATGAGGTAAGCAGCAGGGAGGGAGGACACCGTAAGAAATACCATTTTTGTGTTTTGTTTTTTTAAAAGAACAAAAATGTGTGAATGTAACTGGCTGTGTAAGTGGTCTGTGTGTGTGTGTGTGTGTGTGAGTGTGTGAATGTAACTGGCTGTGGTCTGTGTGTGTGTGTGTGTGTGAATGTAACTGGC